>JARYGA010014203.1:0-41466 GCA_030545235.1 Helianthus tuberosus | reverse complement strand
ATTCGACTGACCTGGAAGACGATGCTGTTTAGAAATAATCGAACTTTGTGTATTATTTTCCTTTGTTATCTGAGTCTATGAAACAGTTATTTTGGTTTATAAATAAATCCTTATTTACATTATAATGTATGAATGTGATTACATGTATGAACGACTTATCTTTTCGATACCGACACAAAGGAATCGTGTTCCTTGCAAAACAAACTACCCTCATAGTTCTTCTATTTTTATGATCGTTCGCGATCTCCGACGAAATATCCTAAGTACTCGTTTCTTCTACGAAACGAAGTGCAAGGTACAAGTTACAACTTTGAATGAATACCCAAAGTACCGCTTTAAATCCTTATTTGGATACCCAAGGGTACTTCTGTAAGTCCTTAATTGGTCTTACGCGATATACATATCATATCTTACTGACTTCACGAGATTTTACACAACATATGATTTCAAAAGATTATGCATATTTTCAAAAATCTCATACATGTTTTCAAAATCATCTCACATGGTTTTAAAACATTTCATAAAAATGTTTACCTAATATACTTAGTACATGATTTCAAAAACATTACAAAAGGTTTTCAAAAACATATTTTTAACGATTCCATGCATACCTTTCAAAAACAAACAGCCCGTATGTTGTCTTAGCATACGTGGTACGCGGTTTTCAAGAACACCTTGCTTTGTACGCTAGCTTAGCATGCTTGGCATAATGATTTCAAGGATCCATTTGCTTCATATGTTGTCTTAGCATATCTAGCACCTTGATTTCATAAACACTATACTCGTATGTGATTTTAGCATACCTAGTACAAAGTTCCTAAACATTTCTCCGCTACGAATTCTAATTCCTTATAGGATCTTCTTCATAGTTAGATCCTTGTGGATGTTTAAAGCGCAAAATAAAGTCCTTAATTGGATTCTTTGTGAGCTTTAATACGAATGTTACGATTCATTGTGAACGAAATCAAATCCTTATAAGATCATCCTATCTTTATAAGATAGATTCTTGAGGATGTTTAAAGTGCTGATTGTAGTCCATTGATTGGATTCCTGGTGTACTTTGAATACACATGTACAAATCGACAACAAGTTAATAACAAACTGGTAATGAATTGATAACCAAGTGAACAATTGTGTGACTATTATGTGCTTAAGTGTTATGTGTTCGACCGATTCTATCCCCTACACATTATAAAATAAACAGTGCGGACTGTGTAAGGAATTACGTAATTATGGATGCATACATAATTATGGAATTCAATGCACAGAAACCACAGCAAGTTTTGTCATGTGCCAATATAAACAAGAAACAAAAGTTAACTATATTCATTTCTGTTTCTGATGAAGTACCCATTGAGGAAAAATGAACTAGCTATTCATTTTTCGCTTCTGAAAGAGATACCCACTGGGAAATGAATAATCTATTCGAGAACCATATTCATTTTCATTTCTAAAGAAGTACCCATTAAGGAAAATGAATCATCCATTCATTTTCACTTCTGAAGAAATATCCACTGACGAAAATGAATAAATTCATTTTCGTTTCTAATAAAGTATCCACTGAGGAAAATAAACTATCCATTCATTTTCTCTTTTGAAGAAATATCCACTGAGGAAAATGAATAAATTCATTCCGTTTCTGGTGAAGTATCCACTGAGGAAAATGAATTGATCATTCATTTTCGCTTCTAAAGAAATATCCACTGAGGGAATGAATAATCCTGCATTAATTTTGTCATTTTCCTTTTTTGATGAAGTATCCACTGAGGAACATGAACTATCCATTCATTTTCGCTTCTGAAGAAATATCCACTGAGGAAAATGAATAGATTCATTCCACTTCTAATGAAGTATCCACTGAGGAAAATGAATTATCCATTCATTTTCGCTTCTGAAGAAATATCCACTGGGGAATGAATAACCCTGTATCGATTCCTTCATTTCCACTTCTGACGAAGTATCCACTGAGGAAAATGAATTATCCATTCATTTTCGCTTCTGAAGAAATATCCATCGGGGAAATGAATATTCTTTGCGACACTTCTTTCATTTCCACTTCTGACGAAGTATCCACTGAGGAAAATGAATTATCCATTCATTTTCGCTTCTGAAGAAATATCCATCGGGGGAAATGAATATTCTTTGCGACACTTCTTTCATTTCCACTTCTGACGAAGTAACCACTGAGGAAAACGACTCATCCATTCATTTTCTCTTTCGAAGAAATATCCATCGGGGAAATGAATAACTTATTCAACAATCCTTCATTTATACTTCTGACGAAGTATCCACTGAGGAAAATGAATCATCCATTCATTTTCGCTTCTGAAGAAATAACCATTGAGAAATGAACAGCCTATACATTCCTTCATTTCCGTTTCTGATAAAAGTATCCATTGGAGAAAATGAATTATCCATTCATTTCCACTTTTGAAGAAGTATCCATTGGAAATGAATAACCTATTCGTCTTTCATTTCCGTATCTGACGAAGAATCCAATGGAGAAAATGAATCATCCATTCATTTTCCGCTTCTGAAGAATATCCACTGGAGAGATTAAATACAAATCCTTACAAGATCTTTCTATTTTAATAGTTAGATTCTTAAAGGATGCTCACGAAACTATTGGTTAATTTGATTCTATCATTTAATCAAATATCTCATCCCCACTTTTCGCATTATCTGAGGAAGCATCCACTGGGGAACGACAAAGTTATGCCTTACGTGGAAATCTTTGATGGGTTACTCTATGCAAATAGATAGCACCCTAGATTCCATGCAAGACAATAGTTTAACACAATGTTACAGACAGACTCCTTCGAATAAATTTCGGGACGAAATTTCCTAAAGTAGGGGAGACTGTGACATCGGTGCCTCTACGACAATTGTATAAATACGAATCCAATGGAATCTTGTGTTTCATTCTTGAGATTTGTACAAATACTTGTGACAATTGCACATAATCAATTATTGTTCAATTTCAAGTTTTAAATCGCTTTCTGGAAAGTTATACGCAAACTGATGTGTAAACGTGATCAGTTTAACGCGACAAACACTCTGGAACAATGATATAGGCTTAACATACCTTAAATAACCTTTACATAATTTAGAAATAAGTTTTGGAGGGTTTGGTGTGTCGAAAACAAGTTTATTAGATCGCAGGGACTAATTGCGACAAACTGCAAAACTATGCTGATTCGTATAGTAACGAACATTTCGGAACTTTATCATAAGCTAAACATACCCTAAATATCCTTCACACAGCTTAGAAATAGGCTTTGAGGGGTTCGTTACGCGCATATCTTACGTTCTGAACATATCCGGGCATCAAAAAATTTTTGTAATCATTAAAATATTTTATTCTAGTGATTGGAATGCAAAAATACCACTCGTCATGCGATTTGGATCGTTTTCACGTCCGTTCGAGTTTTCGTCATAATAAACCGAATAACGCAACCATACGACCAAACGAACCGACATCCGAGATGTTTTCAAACATATTTTAAGTTCCCTATGCTTTAACTTCATTGTAGAGCCTTGAAATGGGGTTAACGGGGTTAAACGCGTCGAAAATGCCTTAAATCCAAGTTTTGAGCATGCAGGGACCAAAACTGCCGATTACTGAAACTTCCTCACGGGCCGCGAAAGCCTGGGTCATTGTCTTCGCGGGCCGCGACCTATGGTGCTGGCAGATTCCGTGAATTTGGTTCAGCAGCCTGTTTTCACTAGATTTAACCCCTGATTTGGCATACCATTTGCTAGTTTTTGAACTCCCATTGTATTTTAATCTATGGGCACAAGTGTATGGTTGAGATTGAGCTTTGATTCTTGCAAAAACACTTGTCAAGATCTTGTAAACTCAAGTCTTTCTATAAATACCCACCTTAGTTGCCACTTTCATTTGCACATTTGATCTGAATTACTCTAAGTTGGAGCTCTCACATTGTTGAAGGCTTCATACCTGAGTATTATTAGATCAAATCTTCCTAGCTTGGACCCTTTGCAAGCTTATTTCATGCTTGTTTATGCTTTTCAAGCATGAAAGTCAAACAGTGTTTGACTTTCTACTTTGACCACGATTTGGACAAGTCAAAGTTCAATCGAACTTTGCACCGTGAGCGTAATCACGATGGTTATAGTCCCTTGTGACTATACCTACTGATTACCACGTCGATTAGTCGAAGTGACGAGTCAAAGTTTCGGTCAAAATGCGTATTTATGCGTATTTTGCAACGAAGCTATTTTCGGGTATCAAAATACTTTGTTTTGATATCAAACTTGTTTTCTAACTTAGTTAAGCATGTCTTAACATGTTTAACTCGTCACTTTTAGTCTAGTGCTTGTTTAGGATCGTAAGTTAAGCGGTCTTGACAACCGCTTAGACTTTCAAACCTGACCCGTTTGGTCGATCGTTAGGATCCGACCAAGCATCTTTTGTGACCATAGTTGTATAGGGAATAACCTTCTGAGGTTATACCTTATGGTCACTTAGTTTAATTAGTTGTATGATAGGTAGTTTATATGCCTTAGGAAAATGACCAAAATGCCATTTTCATGCATAAATTGCATTTAAGCATATGTAACCTAACTTTTGTCACTTAAACTGATTATGCAACATATTTAAACATGTTAGTGCATATAATACTTGTCATAGGACTAATTAGGCGTCTCGAAAGCGAATTCGCGCGAACGACGTGTTAAAGTAGCGTAAGCTACCTTAATGGGTCGTAACGGGTCGTAAGCACTTAGGATAGGTTCCGATTTAGAATGTAGGCTTTGTTAAACCATATCATATGAGTTCCAATACTCATTTGGTTTACGAGACCTCATTCTACCCGATCTTCCGATTTAGGTGTCGATTTATTAACTTAGCAATCCGATTACTAGGTGCTACTTGATTTCCTTGGTTTGCCCAAGCTTTGCTAAGTTCATTTAGATCAAGGATACCTTGCACTTCAATGTGAGTACATAGTTCCCCTCTTTTACCGTTTTCAAATGTCTTGGGGTGATTCATATGTGCTAAACGATTTCGAGTTTTCTATACAAATGCTATGGTTTATATTAAACATAACGAATTCGATAATGTGAACGAACTTGTTGGGGCGTTGGTCGAAAGACAATTGAATGACATTCATTAACTATTTTAAGCCGACCAGTAGTACGTTATGGTACCATAGGATAATATGATGCCATAGGATCTGACAAATCCCGTTATCAGACGTTCACCATGGTTATGGGGGTAATGTGGGTAATGACAGAACCTAATATTTGTTAACTTACCCTTTGGTGGTTTGTTAATACGAGTTGAACGATTTGGACGAGTCACACAGGTTTGAATGTATTCAATATAACGACCCAAAAGTTGGTTTTCACCATATAAACACGAACCACTGGAGCTATTGATCTATGTTAACTATTTGAACCACTGGAACTATTGAACTATGTGAACTACTTGAATTATTTGAACCACTGGAACTATTGAACTATGTGAACTACTTGAACTATTTGAACCACTGGAGCTATTTGATCTATGTGAACTATTTGAACTATTTGAACGATTGGAACTATTTGAACTATTGAACGATTGGGTTATGGTAAGTGATTAGGTAATGGGGCGGGTGTAATGTGATAAAAGCATGGTGGATACGCCGCTGATACTTCCTATATATAAGTGCTTTTAACACATTACATATCCTTGCGTTATCTAGATCACTTGGGCGAACGATTTTAAAATGATGACACGCAACGATGTTTACTAAAACGATATAAACCATACGAGTTTTATTACGAGAACGATTACCAATGTTGGTTTACAAAGACAAATGTTTTCAGTTAAGATTCATGGCTACAATGGTTTTGGTTTATACATATATCAACTTGTAAAAGTTGATAGAAACATACTGCAATATCAAACTCTTTTGTTTTCAAGATACACACTCGACAACTCTCGTAGTTGGATGAGGTATTGCAATATGAACTCAAGGCCGTGAATCTAACACACTCACAAAACCTATGTACTCGCCGGCATTTTTATGCTGACGTGTTTTCACATATGTTTCAGGTACCATACTTTGATGATGTTTTATGATGATTATGATGCATGCTCACACAGGGATGGACGAGGCCTTAGTGACTTAACAACAATAAAGGACAATATGTTCATGTTTTGCTTGTAAATTTTGAGACAATGTAACAAACTTAATTCAATAAAACGAAATCTCAATCCATGTGTTGTGAAACAATGATTCTGTTACGACACTCCCCAACGTTTCCGCCGTGGTTTGTTGTTTTAACGCGGTTGGGGTGTAACAGTGACCACCAGTCAAGATTGACAGTACCGTGGGTGGTAATTGAATATATAAGCAAATGTAATTGTGGGTTACCCTCAGTGCTGTAAAATGATAAAACTATTTTGATTAAACTAGGATGCACTCACCAGTATTTCTTGCTGATAAAATGTTTTAAACACGTGTTTCAGGTAACTTAGTGTGAAGCCAATAAAAGCCAGCTGGAGAGCACTGAAGGTTTAGAAAAGTGGCTATAAAAGTTACCTAAATAAAACAAAGAATTGTTTTCAATAATTAGGGTTTACCCCTATAAATATATGACAAATGAAAGTCGGATTTTGTCCCACTTTTTATCATAAATGTATACCAGAAAAACTTGGGTTTTACCCTGTTTATTTATCTTAAAACTTTTGGTGTTTAACTCTGATAAAAATGTTCCTAACTACGGTCCTGATGAAAATTTCCACTGCTAAATTAATAAACACCGATACCATCTGATTGGTTCGCGGCTCCCGCTCCCAGGGTAAGGGTCGGGGGCTGTGACAGAAGGTGGTATCAGAGGTATGTCTCTGGTTTAAGCCCTTTAGGTGTTCTTCTAATACCTAAAACATTTATGTTAGGAAATTTATATCTTATCTTAATGTGTTTATTATGATTTTTATGTCATTTAACGAATATTTGTTACCCATATCTGTATCTTACAGTTATGATATGCTTAATATTACTTATATATAATTAAGATATTAATAATATTATGTCTTATTAAATTTTATGATATATATATATATATATATATATATCATATACTTGTATGAAAATAACAATATGAATTTTACAATATTATAATAATATTACGATATTAACATTAATATCTTAATATTAATATAAGATAACACAATTCAGGCATGGTACTTCGAAAAATGTCATAATATGAACATTAAGATAATATTTATTATACCTAAATGATTTTATGTCATTTAAATTCTCAGTATATGTAACCCCTATTTGTATCTTACAGTATGTTATGCTATAAATATATATAAAGGGGATATATATTAATATTAAATTTTGTGATATATATCATACCTACATATTTATGTGAATACAATTCAATATAAATTATAATAATATTATGATATTGATATCTTAATCAAAGATATAAGATAACACCCTTAGGTATGATGTTACTGAAATATCATAATATAAAATATTGTTCGATGAAAGCAGTCTATTTTATGATTTATATAAACCCAAAGTTTTACTCAAACTTAAAGATATATATTTGTCAAAGTTTTGACAAAACATATAATTGTATTAGTTTTGTTAAAATATAAGAATTTAGCATATTTAAAACATGTTTATTTTTTAAATACAATAATTAAAAACAGGATTTTCATAATAACTCTATGAAAATATTATTCCATATGATTTTGTTATATTATATCCACATAAGCACATGTACATATACCATGGAAAATATAAAATATTTTATATTTTATAAAACTGTATTTATGAAATAGGAATATGTACAACAAATTGGTACCGTGTAATTAAATGATTTTAATACATAATACCTATATAT
Organism: Helianthus tuberosus; assembly: GCA_030545235.1. Lineage (NCBI taxonomy): Eukaryota > Viridiplantae > Streptophyta > Magnoliopsida > Asterales > Asteraceae > Helianthus > Helianthus tuberosus. The sequence continues at coordinate 33,597 of JARYGA010014203.1, read as the reverse complement.
CGACAGGAAAAAGCTTAAACTTATTTCTTAAATTATATGTAAGTCAGATGTATGTATGTATATTTTATATATAACTTGTATCAATATTAGAAATGATATTTCATCCATAAAGTAAAAATATATACAAAAACAATTAGTACGGTGTAACTATATGGTTTAAGATACATGTACATATATCTCAAAGAAGAAACAATTTTTATCATTTGATAAGTTTAATTCATTCCTTAAAACTATATTTAAGTCATATATATTCTGATATGAGAATAATACTTCATTACTTCATATATTAAGAATCAAATTTAGAAACACTAGACTTTGTATTATCTATTATGATTCTTTAATAAATAGATATAATAAAGTCCTAAATATGTTATAACCAAAAATGAGTCAACCTGTCAAGATTAAATTGTTCTAAAATAATTCAGAAAAATTTATATTTTTATTTAATTTATTCCTTTTGATGAATTACCTTTTTTTATTCCAAAATATTATGTTCAATAAATTATTTTGTTAGTCTAAAGGAATAAACAAAGTTATGTGAATAAACAGGATAATTAATACGATTATTTATATAATTGGATTCTTATAATTTGGTATTATATGTACATATTACAGGAAATTTTAAAACTTTATACGTATGTATATACAAGACACGAATTTCTTGATAGTATATGCAATATAATAATAATCTTCAGTCGAAAAACAAGCTTTTATATATCAGAAGAAACAAATCTACATGTTTACTCAAGATCTATTTTGATACCCACCTTTAATTCAAAAAGATACCTTAAGAATATTTGTACTAGCACCACCTCTTGAAAAACAATAGTGGGCCAGTGACGGAAAATCTCAGAATTTCATATAAAACCCTTACATTTATTTTCTGAATTCCTATCCAGCCATGAGCCCTGAGAATATAAGCTAAATGAAGAAAATATAAGCCATTATTAAGTAAAACACCAAACCCGTAATCTAAAAGAAAAGTTACTACAAATAGAACACCGAACCCGTAATATAATATACTTTCCTTATATTTTGATAAAATATAGAAGGAAATTAATATATATATATATATATATATACACATATATATCTATCAGCGCATAATACTAACAGGTATGACTATATTTGTGCTAAACGTAATATGAGCAACAAAAGATGCCTATATAATTGCTTGGTTCTGTGATAATTATATCTGAACATGTTTGTAATTCAGATGTCAAAGGAAATAGCATGTAATCAGGAAATTCATGCTAGTAATGAAAATTCTTTGGATAAAAGCACTATAGAAAATATAATAGCTCAAGCAATATCGAATGTCATACCTTCGATCATTGAAGCTATTAAGATTTCTGTGCCTATAAACGAAAATCCTACTACCCACTGTAGGCATACTCATCACTTCAAATCTAACCCTAGTATCAATGGAGGTCATGATATTCCTATCAAAACTCCATCTTCCAAACGAAGGAAAACCACAATCCATAGCTACTCTTATAAGAAATTCCGCTCCAACAAATCATATAAGGACAAAGGAATGGAACCAGCAATCGCACAGCTTACCTGCAACAGCTATAATAAGAAGCACGCAAGAAAACGCCATTCTAAGAAAACACTCCACTGTAACTTCTGCCAGAAAACTGGACATACCGAGGAAGAATGTAGAAGGAAAACTACTTTATGTTACAAATGCAGAGAACCAAGTCACATCCGTCCCTACTGCCCAAAACTATCTAAGGCACCCGACCACGAGGATAGACACCCTGATGAAGCTAAGGAGAACGTATAAATATCTACGACACAGGAAGCGACAACAACTTTTAAAATAAGCACCCTTATGTTTTGTCTGTACTAAAGTATTAGTTGACTTTTTTAATAAAAGGTCTTTATTTTTTTTTTCTTTCATAAAGCCAACACTCATTTGTCTCATCTCCTGACAAATTCCTATGTCACACATGCATTGCTTGTTACACATGTAATTTCACTTCAAAAGATCATTTATTCACAAGTTCGAATAGATATTTCGTTATACTCATTTTGATAATCCCTATGATTGCAAAAACGTTGACTCTTGATATCAAGTTAACCAATTTCCTGGAAGAACTCCTTTTCTTTTCAAGGATTCTTATCAGATTTCCATCGTACCTTTCTTGCCAATTACATATATCCATTGTTGGAATATGTCCACACCAAGCTCAATTGTTTGAACTTGTTCACAATATACAACTCCAGATCCCATATGATGAATTGAGATCATCATATTCGATGTAATCTCAACTAACCCTTCATTTGTTTGAACTATAATAGACCTGTTTAAAGTCTACAACTCCAATAAATCATTTGTTAACACACGACACCTTGTGGTGGCATTTTTCTTTGAAATTTGAACTTATTTCATTTCCACACCTGAGGTACAAATGTATCTATCTTCTGTTGATTCATTATCCTAAAACAGTCTTAATACAATTATGTGTTAAGATAAAGGTACCTAAAATCCTATTCCAAAGTACCTCCAACATTTCTTCCATCTTTGATCAATCCTACATTCCTTCATTTTAACATCCTATCTTTTGAATATCCAGATTCACTTCATTGAAACTTTAAGTTAATTTCGAAAACGGTGAATTCATTCAGTCACCATAATCATTGAATTCTTTCAAATCATTACAACACCTTGCGATGTCTGTATGAATTTGTAGCCAGAGTTAATCGTAAACCCTAATCATATCAATTCATGTGTCTCTCGTTCGACTCATCAAGTAGTCTTAATACAATTATGTACTAGGACAATGATACACTAAATCCTATTGTATTTTTGGTATATCCCTACCGTTCAAATGTCACTGATTTCTGGTTTGACAGTTGGCAAATCATTTTTCATACTTCCATTCTCATTTGAAATTACTAATTCAGAGTCTTCCGCAATTTACGGTCAGAGTAAGTTCTCTTTTGACATTGAATCCTATTCTACCTAAAAAAGTCATTTACATTCGATTCTTATGTCTCAGTTGCTTTGTGAAACTCAGTCACCCTGATGATTGTACCATTTCATCTCATCCAGTTAACATCGGTTCCTGAAACTAAAATTTTTGGGACCATTAAATTCCAATTATGATATCTTTATATTTCATCTTTCGATTCTATCTCAGACACCTTGATATACTGTTTTTACTAACTTAGAGACATGACGTAACTCCGAAAAGATATCATAACTCAAATCTCGAGGACGAGATTTAAAACAAGGTGGGGAGGATATAACAACCCTCGAAAACGACCCTAAACGTTCTTAAATACATCCTGTACGTGAGAAAAGGACCCGAATAACATTAATATTAATAAAAATCAAGAAAAACAAATATTTTGGGTCGCTCGCGGGCCGCGACCCAGATAACCTAACTCTGTCGCGGGGCGCGACAACATGTTGCTTGCTGAACACCTGAGCCGCCACGTGTCGATGACTCATCAAACCCATTGCCGCCTTTTAGGCTCTCGCGGGCCACAACAGAAGAAATCTAAGGCTCTCGCGGGGCGTGAGAGACCTCTGTCTCAGCTATAAAAGGAGCAGAGAACAGCATTTCAATCCGTTCAAATCTCTTTCTTTTCTCTCAACTTCTAATAGGCTAAACTATAGCCAAATACCCCTAATAAGCGAAGCCCAGCCTCATTGTAAGTATTATAACCCTATTCGTTATCATGCTCAGTTGATCTAGAATTTCCGTAACGCATGTCAAGGCTTTGCCTGACTCAGTCGTTGGAATTTTGTCCCGTGTTACACCAGATTGATCTAGGACTTCGTAATGAATGTCAAGGCTTTGCCTAACTCGGTCATTGGAGTTCTATCTCGAGTTGTATGGTTAATGTGATTTGGGTTATTTTACTAAAACATGCGCATTATTTATATTTTTAAATAATCTAGAAATAGTACAAGGAAGCTATAATATTATCAGGAAGCTATATTACTTAACAAGAAGCCTGTAGAAATACCTAAGCCTATAAATGTGAGTACATCTACTTTTCATAAACTATTTTTATAAAACCTCAATTATTTTAAAGTATAATTAACAGTGATTGAGTATTTGTATTCTACAATTATCGTCGGTATGTTAGGGTTTTGTATACATAACTTGTTACTACACTGTGAGTAGTAGCATGACCACTAGCCAGGATTGACAGTACCGTGGGTGGTAATTGAATAGATAAGCAAATTTAATTACGGGTTGCCCTCAGTGCTGTAAAATGATAAAACTATTTTGATTAAACTAGGATGCAATCACCAGTATTTCTTGCTGATAAAATGTTTTAAACACGTGTTTCAGGTAACTTAGTGTGAAGCCAATAAAAACCAGTTGGAGAGCACTGAAGGCTTAGAAAAGTGGCTATAAAAGTTACCTAAATAAAACGAAGAATTGTTTTCAATAATTAGGGTTTACCCCTATAAATATATGACAAATGAAATTCGGATTTTGTCCCACTTGTTTATCATAAATGTATTACCAAAAAAACTTAGGTTTTACCCCGTTTATTTATTTTAAAACTTTTGGTGTTTAACTCTGATAAAAATATTTCCTAACTACGGTCCTGATGAAAATTTCCGCTGCCAAATTAATAAACACCGATACCATCTGACTGGTTCGCGGCTCCCGCTCCCAGGGTAGGGGTCGGGGGCTATGACAATAAGCCCTACCCCCATTCCTTACATACTTGGTAGCTTCAATCATAGAAAAAAATTTCGACTCAACGATCCTATCTCCTTGAATACTTACCCATTTTCCCCCTGAGGTTAGAACATGAATGACTTTCTTTTCACATTGTATTTCAGCATGATTTTGGGCTAGCCAATCCATTCCTACAACTATTTTAAATTCCCTCATACACATCAGAATAATATCTATACTAAATTCCTCATCTTCGATTAAGATCTTACAGTTTTTACATACATCATGCAGTAAATAACTTTTACTATCAGCAATTCCACTTCTAAGGGTATTAACATCTTTTCAAGCTTAAACGATGGGTGATATAATGATTCATTCAAAACAAACGACCTACTATGTAACGCCCCAAAACTTGAATGTTTTTATTTACCACATGTTTTCATATAATAAGACATGAAATAAAATAACTAGGCTATTTAAAGAAAAGAAGTTGTGACTAGTATGGAAAGATGGTAAATCTTGAGGGGCCAAACTTGGGCAACTTGAAAGATGAAATTACATAAAATTAAAAAAATAAAACACACACATTAGAGAGGTGTGTGTGGGCGACGGTATGATCAGGGGGGGGGGACAAACCCTAAAAATCATAAAATCCACTAAATTGGAAGGGAAAACACAGGTTTGATGGATGCATGTCACACCCCGAATTTCCACGTGTCACCGGTGGGCCCGGTGGGGGAGTATCGTGACGTGGTTGGCAACATAATAGTCAAACAACACAATATTTAAATGCACAGCGGAAGCAAAGCATAGATTCATTTCAACTATACAATATTGTAATATTAAATATTACAAAGAGTCGAATATAAATCCACAGGTAGATCACAATAAAAAGGAAACAAGTGTTCACAGTCTATAACATCCAAGCTTGCGAGACTTATTGCGGATGCTAGGAGAAAACCAGCCTATTACGCTTAGTACCTGCACTTAACCTTTTGAGAAAATACGTCAGTTTACACTGGTAAATACAATTCAACCGACTCATTTGTAAAAGAGTTTAAGAAAATGGATTTAAGGCACAAGGCACAAATAATATTTTATAACTTGGGATAATTATTTAAATATAATACTTGTAACAGCTTTACATGTTCCTTATGCGTTCAGTAGCCCGGATCGAGCCGGGTTAAAGATCAATAGACACACCACATTATGTAAATGAGACACTAACAGGTGTACGCCTACACCTGAGTGCTGAGGTCGTGGCCATTTCGTAAAATGATGCCAGGGATATCCGGGACACGGTCATTAACCCCCCAAAGGCTTTAAGCAAACAAAACAATATTAAACGAGGCATCTCAATACTTTCATTATCATACATTCAATCAAAGATTCAACGCCCCGACCAAGCGGTATTTTATATACCGTACCCCAAGCCCGTATAGGGAAAATAAGTTAAAAGTATTTACCTGAGCAAGTATATTTCACAATCAGCAAGTGCAAGTATCTTTTACCGGGTCTCCTATTCTAGAACGAAGGTTTATAATAACCTATTAGAATCCTAACGGGTCTTTAATTAAGCTTAAACTTAGACCGGTTAGTTTTAACGATACGGTTCGTACGCACGATTAAGCGAAGACCGGATAGAATGTGATTTAGACCCGACAAGTTTGGAGACTTGCTTAATATGGGTATATTATACACATTCTGGATTTTGAGACAAAACCGATAAGGTTTGACCCGTTTCGGCTAGTTTATGTAAACTAGTTACATAAACCGAACCGAACGCGCATGACGCGTAACGGGTATCCGTAAGAGTCCTAAACAGGTTTCCTAAGTTAACACGTCTTTAATGAGTTGTGATATCAGTAGGTTATCACCCATGATGCCCAAAATGAGTTTAATCTCTTTATAAGCCCCGCAGGGGCATTTTGGTCATTTTAAAGATTATAAAAGGGTTTAATTAGGTTTCTGTGAACCGGGTCTGATTAAATCAGAAAAATGGTTTATTTTAACAGGTTATAACATTTGGTTATAAGTCTTATGAATCAAAATGGTTTTAAACTCAAACTACGCGTATAATACGCGTATAAAGCCGTTTTAAGCGACGTACGGTTTAAAATACGATTCTGAGTTTTCTGATCAAATAAACAGGCTCAAAACACTCTATTTAATTTTAAAATCAGTAGCAATTGGATTGGCACCATTTGGACTTGTAAAACTCATTTTATGGCCGAAAAGGGCATATTCGGTATTTACCGAATTAAGGCGCTAATCCAAGCTTATGATCAGTTTAAACATAATTAAAAATCTTTAAAAATCCCAAAATATTATTTAACATCAGTTGGTAAAAGACTTGGTGTCAAAAATTGTGTTTAGATAGGTTTTATGCTAATGACGCCGTTTAATTAATAAAAGTGTTCTTAATTACGTCATTAAGCATAACTCCTAATCTAGACCTCCGATTAACGTGAAATTTTCGGGACATGAATAATAATCAGTAACTAAGATTATGGCACTTTCACATTTCCAAAAATCTCTTTTTATGGTCATAAGGGCATTACGGTCAATATTTAGGCGATTAACGGAAACATCGGACGATTAGAGATTCGAGTGGTATAAACGCAGAGGCTTATACACACATGTAACTAGGTCCTAAAGGAACCTTAAGGCATGTCTAAACCTATATAAATCGGGTCAGAACTGAGGTCAACGCAAAAGTCAAACTTTTGCGTCTTTAGGCTCCGAATCGGTTCTAAATAGAAAGTTGTCGAATCAATCAAGCGTAGACAAGTTTTTATACTTATTTTCAAGTTATATGACTGATAAAACAGATTACACGCCTTCTGTATCATTAATTATGCGATTAACATTTCTGTTGACTTTTCGGAAGAAGTTTGACTCGACAAACGACATAGTTAGGATTTAAATCAGTGGGTACCCTTTTAAGGGTTAATTGTCTATAAAATTACCAACTTATAATGACTTTTGATTCGACTAAACTCTGGACCGATTTTGATTTATCGAGAAGTCAAACCGTAGTTACGACGGTTTGATTTCTAGGCTATAATCTAAGTATGAATGAATTTAGAAGGATCAAAGGCACTTACACACGTCTAATGGATGTTATGGAAAGCTTGTATCAGTTCTTGAGCTCTTGAAAATGTCCAGAAATGAAATGTGCATGTATGTTGCAACTTTGTGATATTTATGAACTTTTGATCTTGCTTGATGAATGCCAAATGGGTCTAGGGCTGTTATGGGATGTCAAACATGTGTCCCTAGGCCTAAAAACCAACATAGGAACCCCATAGATTCGAATAAACATGCAAGTAAGTCGGTTAGAGGGTGAAACAGGCAGCTGTCCATGTTTTCTGTATCTGACAGTCGCACGCGGCCCGCGTCCCATTTCAGTATATCCAAAGCGGGCCGCCTGGGACATGTAAACCTGATTTTTGTTTTTCTTTTATTGCATTTAGGTCCTTAGTCCCCCGAAAGGTCGTTTTCATGATGTTTATTGCATTTTAAGGCTTCAAGACTATTATTTAGGGGCTTTAACACTTATACCCATTTTGTCAAGTCCTCGGGTAACTTCGTGATCACCCGAAAAGCCCTAAATTTCAATGTTGACGATTCTAACCCTCACACACGAATTTTATCACAACTTTCTCATACGTTATCGAAACTTGGTGAATTTTTTATGGTACATTCTAGTGAGCATGATTAATCGTTACAAAGCTTTGGGTTTGCTAAAAGGTCATTCAGAGGTATATCTTTAACATGTTGACACAATTAACCCCTGTAGTTTGTAATCTCTCACTTTCTTTCACAATTCGATTCGTATGATCCATGATCTATTCGTTTTAGGTTATAAACATTATGTAGGGTTATTGTAAAGTGTATTTATTCATTCTTGACACTTTGAACCCTTATATTTACACAGTTTCACTGTTCGTCAACTTTAGTCCTTCAAGAACATTCTTTTACACGTTCAAACCTATGACACGTGTCAACACATTATAGGACGTAAATTTTCGAGGTGTTACATCCTCACCCCCTTAAAATAAATCTCGACCCGAGATTTACTGAAATAAGTAAGGGTATTTTTCTTTCATCGTGGATTCAACTTCCCACGTGAATTCGGGACCTCTACGGGCATCCCATTTGACCTTTACAAAAGGTATATGCTTCCTTCGAAGCTTCCTTACCTGTCGATCCTCGATCGACAAGGGTTTTTCAACAAATTTTAAGCTCGCGTCTATCTGCACCTCTGTATGTGGTATAACCACTGATTCGTCAGCGAAACACTTCTTCAGATTGCAGATGTGGAACACATTGTGAATTCCACTGAGCTCTTCTGGTAAGTTCAACTTGTAGGCAACTGACCCGACACGTTTGATAACCTTGAAAGGTCCTATGTATCTCGGGCTTAGCTTGCCTTTCTTACCAAATCGCATCACCCCTTTCCAGGGTGACACTTTAAGTAGGACTTTTTCACCTACTTCGAAGTGAAAATCCTTTCGACTTGGATCAGCATAACTCTTCTGCCTATCCCGGGCAGCTTTGAGATTGTCCCGAATCTGGACAATTTTGTCCGTCGTTTCGAAGACGATTTCTGGTCCTGATAACTGGACTTCTCCGACTTCCGCCCAACAAACTGGCGATCTACACTTTCTACCGTATAATGCCTCAAAAGGCGCAGCCTTTATGCTGGTGTGGTAGCTATTGTTGTAGGAGAATTCGACTAGTGGTAAGTTCTTATCCCAACTACCACCCAAATCGATCGCACATGCACGTAGCATGTCTTCCAACGTTTGAATAGTACGCTCACTCTGACCGTCAGTCTGAGGATGGTAAGCCGTACTAAAGTTCAAACATGTGCCCAAAGATTGCTGGAAGCTCTTCCAAAAATGCGACGTGTACCTAGTATCCCTATTAGAGATAATAGCTACAGGTATACCATGTAGGGCTACAATCTTATCAACATATAACTGGGCTAACATGTCGGAGCTATAAGTCTCCTTGATGGGTAAGAAATGAGCTGACTTGGTCAGTCTGTCAACTATAACCCATATCGTATCATTGCCTTTCCTTGTATTAGGTAACTTGGTAATAAAATCCATAGTCACCATTTCCCATTTCCAGGTGGGAAGTTCAGGCTGTTGTAGCAAACCCGACGGTTTTTGATGTTCTGCTTTGACTTGCGCACATGTCAAGCATTTTGCTACATGGGCAGCTACAGACTTTTTCAAGCCTATCCACCAATAATTTGCCCTAAGATCCTGGTACATCTTATCCGCTCCAGGATGAACGGAATATTTGGAACTATGGGCTTCCTGGAGAATTACATCTCGCAGTCCTCCAAGAATCGGAACCCATATTCTTCCATTCAATCTAAGAATTCCATCCTTACTAAGGGTTAACTGCTCCTCAGTTACCCCTAGCTTTTCGTTAGGATAGTTAGCTTCCAACACAGCTTCCTTCTGTGCAGCTAACAACCTTTCCATCAAATTATTCTTTACCTCAATGCTCTTGGCATTGATTCTTATTGGTTTTACTTTTTCCTTCCTACTCAAGGCATCGGCGACAACATTCGCCTTGCCGGGATGGTATCTTATTTCACAATCGTAATCATTAAGAGTTTCCATCCAACGGCGTTGCCTCATGTTCAAGTCCTTCTGGTTGAACAGATGTTGAAGGCTTTTGTGATCAGAATAGATCACACATTTGATTCCATATAAGTAATGCCTCCACAGTTTTAGTGCGAATACAACGGCACCCAATTCTAAGTCATGGGTGGTGTAATTCTTTTCGTGCACCTTTAACTGGCGTGATGCATAGGCAATGACTTTGCCTTTCTGCATAAGCACACACCCCATCCCGGTGTGTGATGCATCACAATAAACTACAAACTCCTCTACTCCATCAGGCAATGTTAGTACTGGAGCATTGCTCAACTTTTGTTTCAGAATATCGAAGGATTCCTGCTGCTTAGGACCCCAGTCAAACTTAATCTTCTTACGTGTCAGCGAAGTCAGGGGTGCAGCAATCCTTGAGAAGTTTTCGATGAATCGCCTATAATATCCTGCCAAACCCAGGAAGCTACGAATTTCTGTAGGCGTCTTTGGCTCATGCCAATTCATAACAGCTTCAACTTTAGCGGGATCTACTTGGATACCACGCTCGCTAACAACATGCCCAAGAAATTGGACTGCTCGAAGCCAGAATTCACACTTCGAGAACTTGGCATAGAGCTTTTCTTTATGAAGTAGTTCCAAAATGCAGTGAAGATGCTTCTCGTGATCAGCTTGGCTCTTCGAGTAAATGAGGATGTCATTGATGAAGACGATGACAAATTTATCCATGTAAGGCTTGCAGACGCGATTCATGAGATCCATGAACGCGGCTGGTGCATTAGTGAGCCCAAAAGGCATCACTAGGAACTCGTAATGACCATAACGAGTCCTAAATGCTGTCTTGTGCACGTCTTCATCTCGAACCTTCAGTTGGTGATAGCCTGACCTTAAGTCAATCTTAGAGAAGAAGCTTGCCCCTTGAAGTTGGTCGAACAGATCGTCGATTCTGGGCAACGGATACCTATTCTTGATAGTGACCTTGTTAAGCACACGGTAGTCGATGCACAGACGCATCGATCCATCCTTCTTCTTGACGAATAAAACTGGTGCTCCCCAAGGAGACGAGCTAGGTTTGATGAAACCTTTGGCTAGCAGATCATCTAGCTGCGTTCTCAATTCTTTCATCTCTGTTGGTGCCAACCTATAAGGCGCCCTTACAACTGGTGCTGATCCAGGAATAATGTCAATTCTGAATTCGACTTGCCTATCTGGTGGCAAACCAGGTAGCTCTTCAAGAAATACTTCCGGGTATTTAGAAACGACGGGAATATCCCCAATCTTGGGCTTCGGCTCATCAATAATCACTTGTGCCATGTAGATGACACAGCCCTTCTTCAAACACTTAGAGTTCTTGAGCATAGACATTTTCTCGGGCAGCCCATACTGGGTATCTCCCTGGATAATAAGTGATTCACCAGACGAAGTCTTGATCATCACTTGCTTCTTATTGCAAATAATCTGGGCCTGGTTATGAGATAACCAGTCCATACCCAGAACTATGTCGAAACCGGCTAGTTTTAAAGGAAGTAGAGACAGAGGAAAAGAGTGATTCTTAATGGATATGAAACATCCATCTAAAATGGTTGAGGCGGTTTCTAAAGTGCCATCTGCTAGTTCTATCTCATACTTCACACTTAAAGTTCTAACAGGTAAGTTCAACACTTCACAAAACTTATTATCTACGAACGACTTATCAGCGCCCGAATCAAATAACACTCTCGCATAATTATCATTTACGAGGAAAGTACCTGTTATCACGTTGTCGTTCTTGACGGCTTCCTTAGCATCCATTCTGAAGACCCTAGCATTGGTCTTCTTAGTCTCTTCCGGCTTCTTGGCATATTTTGGGCAACTGCTCTTGATGTGCCCCTTTTCATTGCAACCATAGCAGGTCGCATCCTTTATCTTCTTGCAATCCAAGGTTTTGTGTTCCCTGGATTTGCATAACCCACATGAAAAAGGTTTCGATTGTGATTGTGAGTTGGATTCAAACCTGCACTTTCCAAAGTGCTGTCTCTTGCAGGTTTTGCATCTGGGTTTTTCACCCGACTGTTGACCATCTTTCTTAAATCCTGACCCCTTCTTATGGTCATTGTTTCCCTTCTGCTTCTTGTCTGAACGTCGTGAGTTGTCATCCTCACGCTTCCTCTTTTCGGTATCATTTTTCCTTTGTGACCTCAGCCTGACAGCATCTAAGGTAAGGGACAACGATATGTCCGTTACTGACCAAAAAGTGGTTGGTCTGGAGGCCTTCACATTCGCCTTGATCTCCGGTTCCAAACCTCCGATAAAACGAGCTATGCGTTTAGGCTCCGGAGTTACCAAATACGGGACCAACCTTGACAAAGTATTGAAAGTAGTAAGGTAGGCCTGACAGTCCAGGTTCCTCATGACCAGCGACAAGAAGTCAGATTCAATTCTCTCAACCTCATGTTGAGGGCAGAAATTTTCCTTGATTAGTGCCATGAACTGTTCCCAGGTCATGTTGTATAACGGGACTTTCCCTGTGGCTTGGATCAAAGATCTCCACCAGGCTAAGGCTTCTCCTTTGAAAGACTGTGAGACAAACTTCACAACATCCCTATTATGGCACCCACTAATATCCACCACAGTATCCATTTCGTCCATCCACGTCATGCAATCAACAGCTCCTTTTTCCCCATTGAAGTCCCTGGGTTTGCACGACACGAAGTATTTATAGGTGCAACCCCTATTACGAGGTTCATGGTTCTGTACGTCTCTTTGGGATGGATTACTCCTTTGATTCGAGGAGTGATGAGAATTACTGTTGTGGGCAGTGTGGGTCCTGGAGGGTGTTCTAGCGTGTGATGCAGATTGGGTCCTCGTATGGGTACCACTTGATCCATGGTGCTGTCTACCCATAGCTCTATTAACCGCATTATCTATCATTGCTTGTAAATCTGCACCCGCTACGTTTACTTGGGCATTATCATGCACTATCCCTTGGTGACTGTTGACCTCGTTTGAGTCTGCCATGTATCTTGAACTGTAACATATCGGCAATAATTTATTGGTGAGTTTATTATAGAATTGTCTTTTATGGCAATTTTACTAACCGTGGTAAACATAGACCATATCTGGTTAATTTATTACTCACACAAATTTAGGATTCCTAATATAATTTATCCTAATTATAAAACGATAATAGTCTTATTAGCACATAGGGCCTAGTCACAGGGACAATTTAGATTATAAGCTATGATTTCAGAGAATCAAGCATGAAGGTTTGAACAAAGTTCATTACCTTTATCGGACAGGGTCACAGACTAATACTGTCTTTTGTCTCATATGAAAATGAGAAGGGCCCGTAGGCATTCCATTACCAATGGATGGTAAAAAGAACTGATCATTTTTACTAATGATTTAACCCATGATTCAGAGATCATTTATTTGGGTTTAGAATCTTTAAAAAGATCCATATATAATAATAACACGTGTGTTTTTAACGAATCATGTCTGCCATGAGTGTTAACATGTTTTCAGATGCTAACAAGGATTTGAATCTTTTTAACATAGGTCTTACCATCTTGGCCCGTTCTTATAATGACCCGTCGACTAGGTTTCACTCTTAAAGATTCTTTATTTGATATTTAATAGGCAGATCATTTGAAAAAGGAATAATGTTATTAGATTTATTTCATGTTTAATATATAATTGCATAGATGACAGAAATAAAAATTTAAACTTAACATTCCATTATAATTTACAAGTAGTACACTTCTGCCCTAAACGGGACTTTTCAAAGAAATACTAGCCCACGCAGGAGCTATACTGATAATACATGTCCTCGCAGGGACTGTTTACAAACCTAAGTGTCCACGCAGGGACTAATAAAGACAAGTCCTCGTAGGGACTAGGTACAAAGATAGACGTCCACGCAGGGACTACATACACACATAAACAAATGTCCACACAGGGACTTGATTTAAACAGGGAAATACAACAATACATGTTGGGATTTAACGATCCCTTTTCTTCTTCCCCTTCAACAAGTTTGCCAAACCACTCATAAATCCCTCATTCTTCCTACGTTCCTTCTGTAGGTCTCGCTCCACTTTGGCCAGTCTTTGACGAAGTTCCTCCTGCTCAGGAGGAGGAGCCCGTGGTGGCTGGTACTGTGGTGGCGGCTGAACAGGTGCTTGATACCCCCGAGCTGGGTATCCCATTCCCCAAGGGGGTCCATATGGTCCCTCAGGATTATTATGGGCAAGGTAGCTTGATGCCACGTTGTAAGGATCATCAGCATAGTTATAGCCATGGTATGCTGGTGGTCCATATGGGTTGTAAGCTGCCGGAGCCGTATAAGCTGGGATAGGGTTGCCAAAACCTGCTGATGGCGCTTCTATAGGTGCCGAATTCACCTCAGAAACTGGAGCGGAAGGTTCACCCATTTGTGGCCCTTCATATACTGGTGGGTAGTGGCTACCACTTGAGTGTTGAGGAGTGCTGAAATGAAACTCCCCTGCTCGTGCTGACATCCGCGGGCCAGTCCTCCTACGTCTTGGCGGTTCTGGAGGCTCTAGATGAACTGGCGGCGGTGGAAGCGGTGGTGTTTCTGCCACATAACGCGGATCCCCAGAGGGATCTTGTTGTTGCTGCGGTTGCTGATGCTGGTGAGATGATGAATGGTGAGACGGTGTATGATGAGACGGTGTATGGTGAGACGGTGTATGGTGAGACGGTGCATGGTGAGACGGTGAGTGTTCAGATGGGGTATAATACCACTCACACCGTTCGAACCGTGCCATGTGACTATCTGGACCTTGGTATGGTGTTCCGTGAAAAGACGAACCATCTGAGATCACAAAAGGATGGTTCACGGATCCGGTTGAAGCCTCGGTGGGATCTGTGTCCTCGTCCATATCTTGATCACCAGAAAAGTGATCTTCCGGTCCTAGTGGGTTAAAGCCCACTTGTTCTGGTAGGTACTCTGCTGGGTTAAATTGGCCCTGAAAAATAGGAGTAGGGTCGCCATAGGATTGTTGCGGGTTGTGGGGTTCGTTCTCTGACTGAGGCCCATAAGAGTCATGATATGGAGGTGTTGAGGCGTGCGAAAAAGATCATCTGGCAGACTCTTCATATACCCTCCATAGCTCCCTCGTATCGTCATTCCTTGTAGAAGTAGAAGAAGTTCGTCGATATGAAGGCCCTGCCTCATGGTCGTTAGGGGCGCTAGCTGGCTCCTTTCCTCGACCACCTCGTCTAAATCTTGGCGGCATTATTGTACCTGTTAAAATACACAAGGTAATAACAAGGAAAAATAAAGGACCAAATTTAAAAAATAAAATTTTTGAACAATTGGGATTATTCCTAAGTTCTTTGTCTAGACTCGAAGATTTAGGAATGTGCAATTGTGTAACTGAGATTAAACACAAAAGGTTAGTGTTTAATTCACTCAGTGTTGGCTCTGATACCAACCTGTCACACCCCGAATTTCCACATGTCACCGGTGGGCCCGGTGGGGGAGTATCGTGACGTGGTTGGCAACATAATAGTCAAACAACACAATATTTAAATGCACAGCGGAAGCAAAGCATAGATTCATTTCAACTATACAATATTGTAATATTAAATATTACAAAGAGTCGAATATAAATCCACAGGTAGATCACAATAAAAAGGAAACAAGTGTTCACAGTCTATAACATCCAAGCTTGCGAGACTTATTGCGGATGCTAGGAGAAAACCAGCCTATTACGCTTAGTACCTGCACTTAACCTTTTGAGAAAATACGTCAGTTTACACTGGTAAATACAATTCAACCGACTCATTTGTAAAAGAGTTTAAGAAAATGGATTTAAGGCACAAGGCACAAATAATATTTTATAACTTGGGATAATTATTTAAATATAATACTTGTAACAGCTTTACATGTTCCTTATGCGTTCAGTAGCCCGGATCGAGCCGGGTTAAAGATCAATAGACACACCACATTATGTAAATGAGACACTAACAGGTGTACGCCTACACCTGAGTGCTGAGGTCGTGGCCATTTCGTAAAATGATGCCAGGGATATCCGGGACACGGTCATTAACCCCCCAAAGGTTTTAAGCAAACAAAACAATATTAAACGAGGCATCTCAATACTTTCATTATCATACATTCAATCAAAGATTCAACGCCCCGACCAAGCGGTATTTTATATACCGTACCCCAAGCCCGTATAGGGAAAATAAGTTAAAAGTATTTACCTGAGCAAGTATATTTCACAATCAGCAAGTGCAAGTATCTTTTACCGGGTCTCCTATTCTAGAACGAAGGTTTATAATAACCTATTAGAATCCTAACGGGTCTTTAATTAAGCTTAAACTTAGACCGGTTAGTTTTAACGATACGGTTCGTACGCACGATTAAGCGAAGACCGGATAGAATGTGATTTAGACCCGACAAGTTTTGAGACTTGCTTAATATGGGTATATTATACACATTCTGGATTTTGAGACAAAACCGATAAGGTTTGACCCGTTTCGGCTAGTTTATGTAAACTAGTTACATAAACCGAACCGAACGCGCATGACGCGTAACGGGTATCCGTAAGAGTCCTAAACAGGTTTCCTAAGTTAACACGTCTTTAATGAGTTGTGATATCAGTAGGTTATCACCCATGATGCCCAAAATGAGTTTAATCTCTTTATAAGCCCCGCAGGGGCATTTTGGTCATTTTAAAGATTATAAAAGGGTTTAATTACGTTTCTGTGAACCGGGTCTGATTAAATCAGAAAAATGGTTTATTTTAACAGGTTATAACATTTGGTTATAAGTCTTATGAATCAAAATGGTTTTAAACTCAAACTACGCGTATAATACGCGTATAAAGCCGTTTTAAGCGACGTACGGTTTAAAATACGATTCTGAGTTTTCTGATCAAATAAACAGGCTCAAAACACTCTATTTAATTTTTAAAATCAGTAGCAATTGGATTGGCACCATTTGGACTTGTAAAACTCATTTTATGGCCGAAAAGGGCATATTCGGTATTTACCGAATTAAGGCGCTAATCCAAGCTTATGATCAGTTTAAACATAATTAAAAATCTTTAAAAATCCCAAAATATTATTTAACATCAGTTGGTAAAAGACTTGGTGTCAAAAATTGTGTTTAGATAGGTTTTATGCTAATGACGCCGTTTAATTAATAAAAGTGTTCTTAATTACGTCATTAAGCATAACTCCTAATCTAGACCTCCGATTAACGTGAAATTTTCGGGACATGAATAATAATCAGTAACTAAGATTATGGCACTTTCACATTTCCAAAAATCTCTTTTTATGGTCATAAGGGCATTACGGTCAATATTTAGGCGATTAACGGAAACATCGGACGATTAGGGATTCGAGTGGTATAAACGCAGAGGCTTATACACACATGTAACTAGGTCCTAAAGGAACCTTAAGGCATGTCTAAACCTATATAAATCGGGTCAGAACTGAGGTCAACGCAAAAGTCAAACTTTTGCGTCTTTCGGCTCCGAATCGGTTCTAAATAGAAAGTTGTCGAATCAATCAAGCGTAGACAAGTTTTTATACTTATTTTCAAGTTATATGACTGATAAAACAGATTACACACCTTCTGTATCATTAATTATGCGATTAACATTTCTGTTGACTTTTCGGAAGAAGTTTGACTCGACAAACGACATAGTTAGGATTTAAATCAGTGGGTACCCTTTTAAGGGTTAATTGTCTATAAAATTACCAACTTATAATGACTTTTGATTCGACTAAACTCTGGACCGATTTTGATTTATCGAGAAGTCAAACCGTAGTTACGACGGTTTGATTTCTAGGCTATAATCTAAGTATGAATGAATTTAGAAGGATCAAAGGCACTTACACACGTCTAATGGATGTTATGGAAAGCTTGTATCAGTTCTTGAGCTCTTGAAAATGTCCAGAAATGAAATGTGCATGTATGTTGCAACTTTGTGATATTTATGAACTTTTGATCTTGCTTGATGAATGCCAAATGGGTCTAGGGCTGTTATGGGATGTCAAACATGTGTCCCTAGGCCTAAAAACCAACATAGGAACCCCATAGATTCGAATAAACATGCAAGTAAGTCGGTTAGAGGGTGAAACAGGCAGCTGTCCATGTTTTCTGTATCTGACAGTCGCACGCGGCCCGCGTCCCATTTCAGTATATCCAAAGCGGGCCGCCTGGGACATGTAAACCTAATTTTTGTTTTTCTTTTATTGCATTTAGGTCCTTAGTCCCCCGAAAGGTCGTTTTCAAGATGTTTATTGCATTTTAAGGCTTCAAGACTATTATTTAGGGGCTTTAACACTTATACCCATTTTGTCAAGTCCTCGGGTAACTTCGTGATCACCCGAAAAGCCCTAAATTTCAATGTTGACGATTCTAACCCTCACACACGAATTTTATCACAACTTTCTCATACGTTATCGAAACTTGGTGAAATTTTTATGGTACATTCTAGTGAGCATGATTAATCGTTACAAAGCTTTGGGTTTGCTAAAAGGTCATTCAGAGGTATATCTTTAACATGTTGACACAATTAACCCCTGTAGTTTGTAATCTCTCACTTTCTTTCACAATTCGATTCGTATGATCCATGATCTATTCGTTTTAGGTTATAAACATTATGTAGGGTTATTGTAAAGTGTATTTATTCATTCTTGACACTTTGAACCCTTATATTTACACAGTTTCACTGTTCGTCAACTTTAGTCCTTCAAGAACATTCTTTTACACGTTCAAACCTATGACACGTGTCAACACATTATAGGACGTAAATTTTTGAGGTGTTACAATGCATGAGCTAGATTCTTAACCATCTAGACAAGATAAACACATGGTAAGCTGTATTTTTGATTTGGTGATCTTGAATAAAGTGGGTTTATGATCAACCAAGGAAATTTCATGAAATTAGGTATGAATATATGTTAGAATCATCACATGAAAGATGAATTGTGAAGGATTTTGAGTAATAAAATGATTTGAATTGAAACCCACTTCTAGTGGTGAAGATGATGACATAAGTGTTTCACCCATGTTAAAACCTTACTTGAATCATCAATATGTAGGTTGTATGTAATGAATTGTTGTTAGATAGGTTGATTATAGTATGTACTTAAGTTGATTCTAGTTGAAATTGATGAATCATGTATGAACTAGTAGGGTAATGCATAAAATACTTGTACCATGTGCTTTATTGGTGGTATGCACACCAAGTGTATGATGAAATGTCTAAGTGATGTTAGGATATGAGATTTTTATGAAATGGCTTGACATTTATGAATAAAATGTGAAAATGACGAGATTAGTAGTAAACTAACTTGAATGATGTGCTTTAGATGGAATTCGTATGAGTATCCGGAGGAATGTATGCTATGACGAAATTATGCATTAGGGACTTGTACCTTGTTCTTGAATGGTGTGATGCTCACCATGTATTTGAGTGATTGATTTATGGTGATTAAAAGTGAACGTGTACGAAATGTGAAACGTATAAGCTTATTGGTAAGTGATAATGTTGGAATTATGTTGTATTGTTACCGTGTATGATATTGCCAATTGTAGAATCACAAAGCATTAACATGTGAAAGTATGTGTATGTGAATAAGTATGTGTATATAAATTGGATGATCGCGTGGTTGTAAACACATTTCGTTATGAGTAGGAAATTGTATATAGTGTCAATTGTATAGCCTAATATGATGTCATGAATATATGAGGTTAAGCCGAAAGTTAATATGATAAACCGTTGACTTCGAAAAGTCAACTATGCATAAGAAACATGGCTAGACTTGTAGTCAAAATTGTAATATTATAGATAGTCGTATGGTACATGGTATATATAAATACGTGTTATATGGAGTGACATGATGGGTTATATGGGTTTGAAAGGATGTGAATTTGGGTATATGCCGTATGCTTGTTAGTATTGACTAATGCAATGTCACACCCCGACCGCGTTAAAACAACAAACCGTGGCGGAAACGTCGGGGAGTGCTGTACTAAGGCCCAAGTCCGCCTAAGTGTGTCACGATCGTCATCAAACGTTAGCTCCTGAAACACATGTGAAAATAGGTACGTCAGCATAAAAATGCCTGTGAGATACATAGGTTTTATCAATGAAGGATTCATGACTTGTAATTTAAAAGAAGTGTTTAATAAAAAGTAGTCATGAATCTTTGTAAAATGTTTTCTTTTATAAAATCATATGAAAATCGATATCAAAATCAGATGATAATAAAAGAATGATGTATGGTTAAATAAATAACCAAGTAAAAATGAGTTTGTATAAAATATATCATTTGTAACACAAGGTTTTGTGAAAATATGTCATTTGTATAAAATGTGTCATGTCTTTGTCTTTGTCGAAGTGGTTTAAATAATGCTACGATATGTAGTATCATAAAAGCACTTATATATAGGAAGTACCAGCGGCGTATCCACCATGCTTTTATCATATTACACATGCCTCGTTATTTAAATCACTTATCAATTAACCACAAAAAATGTATTGTTAAACCAATGTTAAATGTCATGTATATACAATGTATAATGTCACAATGTCAAGTATAAACCATGTCTTGTATAATCAAATGTCTTGTATGATGAATAAAGAGTATTTACTCAAACCATAGGTATAATGTCAATGTATAACCAAATGTCATGCACAAAACAATGTCATTGAATAAACCAATGTTTAAATCAAAAGTTATGTTTTGCAAAACCAATGCTTTATTTGATATGAACACTTATTGTAGCAATGTTTATCGCATACATTCAAGCCTTGAGACTGCTGGATAAACCCTTAACAAGTCAAAGGTTTATCAAAAAAATGTTTTCGGATTCAATCATTCCCTACTTCCAAACAAACCTAGGAAGCGGGGAACGGGATTTGTCAAGTCCTATGGTACCATTACATACTATCGAGCGGCGTGATCAATGTTAATGAATGTATTATTGTCCCGTTAAACATACCAAATGTCAAAACCAATGCAAGCATGTCATGTAAAAATCATGTACTAAGTATGCTAAGTAAACATACGTAGTAGAAATGTTCATTAAATCAATGTGCTAGCATGCTCAGTCAACATACATAGCAGAAATGTAATGTAAATCAATGTGCCCATATGCTGAGTAAACATATGCAGCAATAGTGTCTATGAAATCGATGTGCTAGCATGCTCAGTCAACATACATAGCAAAGCATAATTGAAATCATGTACTATATGTGTCCTAGTTGAACATAGCAAGTGTATGTCATGAAAAACATGAAAGTAACAAGTAGGCACAAGTGTTTCACCCCAAAATATTTGAAAGCGGTAAAAGAGGGGACTATGTACTCACTTGAGATTGCTTAATAGTCTTGGAATAAAGACCAAGTAACGCTCGACGGATCACGGAATCAAACGGCACCTAATATAGGTAACTATGTTAATAATCGGGACCTAAATCGGGAGATAGGATAGAATGAGGTCTTGTAAACCAAATGAGTGTTGGAACTCATATGATATGGTTTAACAAAGCCTACATTCTGATTTAATACCTATCCTAAGTGCTTATGACCGGTTATGACCCATTAAGGTAGTTTACGCTACTTTAACGCGTCATTTGCGCAAAAGCGCATTTGGAGGGTCTAACTAATCCTATGACAAGTATTATATGCCTTAACATATTTAGTAATGTTGCATAATCAGCTGAAGTGTCAAAATTTAGGTTACATATGCTTAAAATGAAATTATGCGTAAAAAGGGCATTTTGGTCATTTTCCTAACGTATATAAACTACCTATCATACAACTAATTAAACGAAGTGACCATATGGTATAACCTCCAAAGGTTGTTCCCTATACAACTATGGTCACAATATATGTTTGGTCGGATCCTAATGATCGACCAAACGGGTCGGGTTTGAAAGTCTAAGTGGTTGTTCAGACCGCTTGACTTACGACCCTAAATAAGCACTAAACTAGAAGTAACGAGTTAAACATGTTTAACTAAGATAGAAAACTAATTTGGAATCAAAACAAAGTGTTTTGACACCGAAAATAGTTCCGTCGCAAAATGCACATAATCGTGAATTTTGACCGAAACTTTGTCTCGTCACTTCGACTAGTCAACGTGGTAATCAGTAGCTATAGTCGCAAGGGACTATAACCATCGTGATTACGCTCACGTTGCAAAGTTCTAACAAACTTTATCTTGACCAAATCACGGTCAAAGCTGAAAGTCAAACACAGTTTGACTTTCTTGCTTGAAATAAATAACAAGACATGAAAGAACACTTACAAGTGCTCTAGGGTAGAGAAGATGACTAAGAAAACTCATATATGAAGCCTCCAACCAAGTGTGGTAGCTTCAATTTAGAGCAAGAGTGAAAAGAAATGGAAATGAGCAAGGATGAATGAAGTGGTCATGGGTATTTATAGGAATCAAGGATGAATATGATCTTGCCAAGTGTTTTGTGTGGTGAACAAAGAATGATCAAGACCCTACAATTGTTAAGACCTGATTTGGCAACTTGGAGAACACAAACCAGCCCACAATACTCAAAAACCATGTTAAAACCCAATGACAGCAGGCTGTTTGAAGGATTCTGGTTTCTGCCCAGCTCAAGCTCTCGCGGCCCGCGACGCAAATGGGTTCAGGCTGTCGCGCCCCGCCAGGTAATCTGGCCAGATGTTTCAGCTTATAGATAGTCATATGGTACATGGTATATATAAATATGTGTTATATGGAGTGACATGATGGGTTATATGGGTTTGAAAGGATGTGAATTTGGGTATATGTCGTATGCTAGTTAGTATTGACTAATGCAAGTCAAATGTGACTCATGCAATTGATATGCCCGTTAAAAAGAACAATTGTGTACGCTAATGAGAATGTGATGGTGATGACATGAAAGTGTAGGAATTGTGTCGAGATGGACTAAAGCACGAAAGGCTAACGAGTCAAGAGGAGACAAGGGAGTAAAAACGAGAACGGACGCTCAAGGTAAGTGATTCCGGTTCACTTCTTAGTATGTATGTATGTATGTAGAATTTTAATATTTATGAGTGTGGAAAATCATGCAAGGAGCATGTAATGAATAAGAGTATTAAGATAAGTGTTATTTTAGTATAATGAAGGAGTTATCTATAACGAAGGTAAATTAGTAGGATTGAATGGGTCAAATAATGGTATAAAGGATATATAAGCCGTTTTCTTATAAATCAGCTCTTGATGCTACCCGAGTTGATAAATGAAACCGTAATTAAATTACGGACACGTGAGAAAAAGAATCACGTAAAACGGACATCTAGATCAAAAGATATGAAAGTTTCAAGTTGAAATTTGTTGAAAACATAGTTGGGCAAGAAGTGTAGTAGCTTAAACCAAACATTCTGTTGAAATTAGGGTGTCGCGTCACGCGACGATGAGCCCTCAACACGGTCGCGCACCACGACAGACGTCGCGCCCCGCGAAAGACGAGGGCCGTCTCTGTCGCGCCCCCCGAGGAAGCCACGAGCTGGCAATTATTGTTTTCTTATTCGATTTCGCATTTGGAACAAGTTTTAAATGATTTTCAATGTCTCATAACTTATATCAAAGCCGGTTTCAAACATATGTGATGTTATGAGCCTCCGAATCATGAAAGTATGGATTTTCCTCCGTGATTAGTGAAGGAAATCTATAAGTAACCGAGCCTAGGAACGAGTAGGTATGCATGACAATAAGTGTAAAACTTATATTATGGGAAAGTTGTGATTATGAAAAGAAGCATAGGTATATGTGAATAAAAGTGGTAAGTAAGAGCTCGTATGTATGTATGTATGTGTGTATGAATATGTGTGTATATATGTAGGTATATATGATTGTATGTACGGAGGAGTTAGGAATGTATACAAATATGAATGTGAGATGTTATAAATGTATGAAGGAATGGTTTCAACACGTTTGGGCGTTGACGATTACTAATGTTGTGCTTTGAGATTGGAATGCAATGGAGGTATAAGAACATCGGGTTCATGAGGTATCGAAGTCGAACTCGGAACAAGAAAATACAAGAGGATAGTCGAATGAATCAAAGTTTATATTGTTGAATGTTATTCAATATTTAATTATATGAGAATAATATCATAAGATGCTGTCAATGACTAATGGTTAAGTTGTATGTGATGTCCACAGGTACTACACGTATTTCTTCTACCCCTAACGAAGAGAAGCGGATGTAGATCGAATCGAGAGCAAGGATTGTATGGAAAGAACGGTCACGCAGTTTGATTTATGTATTTCTTTGAAGCGTTAAGTTAATGGAATGTTGTAAATCCTTTTTAATAAACATATGACATGTTGTAATTTAGCCCTCACGTAAGTAATGTCGTTAACAAAGAAAGAAATTTTAAGGCTCATATTTCCGCTGCGTCGTTTTTATGAGATTACGTTTTTAGGGCGTTTCAAGTTGCTATCAGAGCCCTCGTTTAAGAGAAATCAAGTATGAGGAGGTAAATTTTTGAACTCAAACCCATGTGCTCTTGTGACAAGGAACCCGTACAATCCAAGACTCGATCAAGATCCA
The DNA here is from genome assembly GCA_030545235.1 of Helianthus tuberosus. NCBI lineage: Eukaryota > Viridiplantae > Streptophyta > Magnoliopsida > Asterales > Asteraceae > Helianthus > Helianthus tuberosus. The sequence continues at coordinate 8,758 of JARYGA010014203.1, read as the reverse complement.
AAGGTAGAAGTGAATGTAAGTATGTATTTAAGTATGCATATAAAGAAAACTAACAGTATGCTATGTGTAAGGTAAACATAATTGTTTGGAGAGGATGATCCGTGAATGCGGTCTAGGACCGACACCAAGGCATGTAATAAGACAAATCGACCCCAGGTACGTAAATTTAATATGTGAGTACATGTAATGGTAAAGCCGACCAAGGGAAGGAAAATTCTAAATAAAGAACAATGATGGTATAGTAATGAAGTTTTGAAAATGTTACACGTGCCGAAACCTAATTCTTCGGACATAAAGCGATGATTTCATGAAGGCACGAAACTAGTATGTGGATTGCGCACTGGCCAGTACGCAAGAAACATATGACGTTCGTGAGACCGTGATAATTGTTGCAGGTATGCCCGGAAGGATTGGGTACTAGGTGGACGTGTGGGTGAAAGGAGTAGTAAGACTCTCAAGAAATTGAGAGTACTAAATACGAAGGAAAAGTATGAACGATATGTTTGAATCCGCGAGACAGATTCAAAACATAGAAGAAATGAAAAGTATGAATGATATGTTTGAATACGCGAGACAGATTCAAAACATAGAAAGGAATGAAATTAGAATGAAAAGTTTGAATCCGTAAGTAAGTACAGATCAAACAACTAAGAATGAATGATAAGAATGAAAAATCCGAATTTGTAAGTACGGATCAAACAAGTAAGAATGAATGATAAGAATGAAAAAAAATCTGAATTTGTAAGTAAGTACGGACCAAATAAGTAAATATTCCTAAAAGCAGATGATATCCGAGTTATGTTTAAAACTTATATATATATATATATATATATGTAAATATGTTGTATGCAAGAATGGTTGAGAGGACAAATGAGTCATACGGGTCAAATGGTGATCGCCATTTGAACCCGGTGTATAATGTTTTGATTTGTCAATAACATGGAAATATAAAGGAAATGTGATGGCTAAGTTTTGACTTTGATAGGTCAAATTAGCAAGGTATGAAAGGCATTGAAGTAAGTCGAAATGATGACCCGTATGAACGGGTCGGATGAAATGTAGAGTTTGATGACGATAGAAGTAAGATGGAAAATGATACAATGAAATAAAGAAAGGTATGGATGAAAATGTATGGATCCGAGAAGTGGATCCAAACATGAAGGGAATAAAAAGTAAGACGAAAAGAAAAAGGAATGAAAGGTTGGATCCGTAAGTAAACAAGGATCAAACCGGTAAGAACGAAAGAAAAGGGATGAAAGGTTAGATCCGTAAGCAAACACCGATTGACCTAATAAGAACAAAGAGTAATGAATTAAAGGTTTGAATTCGTAAGTAAACATGGATTAAACGATTAAGAATGAAAAGTAAGAACGAAACTCAAACGAGTAATAATGGAAAGATTTAATCCATAGGTGAATGCGGACTCAAACATGTAGGGTTGAAAGGCTTTAAAACCTTAAGTAAGTAAGTATAAACCATTGAAAACGATTGATGTGGCAAGAAGCTTTAGTTGTAAGAAATAAACCTTGGATGAGTTCCATGTGTGAAATATGTTAGTACTCAACTCTTGAGAGTCAAAAAGAATGACGGGTTACGACCCGGACAAAAGGCTTAAGTTTTAACGGGAAGGGCAAGTATGTGCAAGAAGCACTGAAACATGAAGCGATAAAATTGTATGCATACTTGATTGGCGAGAAGTACAAACGTGTACTTCGAAATGTGTATATATAATAAGAAAGAAGTGGCAGTTTGACTTTGAGGAGTCAACCTGCAGAAGTTAACAAATAAGCTAAAGAGTTGCGAAAGAATGGTTATGTATTTACCCGTAACGAACGGGTCAAACAACGAAAATGATATGTTAAGAAATGGTCACGTATTGACCTGTTTCTGAACGGGTCAAACGCATTAATGTATTAAAAGAATCAAGAAAGGATTAATATGTAAACAAGGTGATGTAGTAAACGACACGTCTGAATGAAATTTAATGAAATGCGTAAACCCCTAATCTTATAATGAGAGTAGCAGAAATCACAATGTGATAAACCTATCAAGGACGTCGAAAGGATGCTCATGGGCAGAAGCTCATCACACGGATGAATGAGGTCAATCTGGAGATGGTATGAATCGTAATGCAGAGGGCCGATCCGCTTTTGTGGGTTGAATTACTGCGCCAAGTAATAAGGGTAGTGAATGGTGTAATATGTGAATGTAACTATAAAGTTATGAATTTATTAAGTTCCTTCGTACGAACTGATGGTCGCACAAACTGTGATATGATAAGGAAGACTTGACTTTTAGAAGTTAACTAAGAAAGAGTTTTAGTACAGGCTCATGTAATAAGCAGTGCGTGTATGAGTAAGAAAGAAGAAATAGAACTACTAGTTTAAATGGAACTATTTAAACTAATATAACGGTGAAATGTATTAGTAAGCTCGTATGAATTTAGTTTTGCTATGATGTAAATAATGACGTTAGACCCTTTAGTTGCTACTAGCTTAAACACACTCTAGTCTAAGTACGATAATGTGATGAGTTGAAAATATTAGAAGGAGTTGTTAAAGAACGAAAACGCAAAGTATGTGTGGTTGACATGTTGCGAACAGGTCAAAGTGATTTAGGAAGCATAATGAGAAGGTGTATAAGTAATGACTCGATGTGACAGATCGCAATGAATGAGATGGTGATGATGATGAAATGGTTTATGTTGACATGTTATGGACGGGTCGAATAAGACAACGCGTAATGGACTATCATAATGGGTCAAAGTTTTGACCCATTATGAACGGATTAGACGAATTATATGTTTGATTTTAAAGAAATGATGTGTACAACTTTAGGTACGCTGGAATGTTATAAGAATGGAAGGAAATTTCCAGAAACTATGTTCTTAAAACTAGGACATTGATAATGAATTGAGAGGTATTAATGAAGCATGTTTTAGGACGAAGCCTTCTTTAAGGGGGATAGACTTGTAACGCCACAAAACTTGAATGTTTTTATTTGCCACATGTTTTCATATAATAAGACATGAAATAAAATAACTAGGCTATTTAAAGAAAAGAAGTTGTGACTAGTATGGAAAGATGGTAAATCTTGAGGGGCCTGTCACACCCCGACCGCGTCAAAACAACGAAACCGCGGCGGAAACGTCAGGGAGTGATTGTGACAGAATCATCATTTCAACAACCATGGTAATTAAAGTTATGTATTATTGATTAAAGTTTACATTTGTCTTTGAGTTCAAACTAAAATAACATAATTAACAGTCTTTTAAGTCACTAAGGCCCGAGTCCGCCTAAGTGAAGCACAAGCATCATCATGCATTAGCACCTGAAACACATGTAAAAATAGGTACGTCAGCATAAAAATGCCTGTGAGATAAATAGGTTTTGTTTCATGCAGATTCATGACTGGTAGTTAAAAAGAAGTGTTTTACAAAATATATTCATGAACCTTGTAAAAGATTTTCCTTTAATAAATCATATGAAAATCGATGTGAAAATCAAATGATAATAAAAGGATGATGCATGGTTAAATGAATAACCAAGAAAAGATGAATTTGTATAAAATATGTAATTTGTAAAACAATGTCGTGTCTTTGTGTAAAATGTTTTATGTTTCTGTCAAGTGGCTTAGATAACGCAACAATGTATAATACAATAAAAGCACTTATATATAGGAAGTACCAGCGGCGTATCCACCATGCTTTTATTATATAACACATAGCCCCGTTACATAAATCACTTATCAATAACCAACCAAAATGTCATGTTTAAAACCAATGTCAAATGTTTATGTGTAAACCATGTATGATGTCATGTGTGAAATGTATCATGTATAACCAAATGTTATGCATAGCAAGTAAAAAGTATTTACTTAACTATGTGATGATGTCAATGTGAAACAAATGTCATGTATGGTGAATAACTAGTAATTACTCAACCACATAGGTAAATGTACAAAACATGGTTTTTGAATAAACCTAAGTTTAAATCAAATGTTATGTTTTGCAGAAAACAATGCTTTATGATTACAAACATTTATGTAGTAATGTTAATCGCATACATTCAAGCCTTGCGACTGTGGCGATAAACCTTTAAACAAATTAAAGGTTCATCTAAGTTATGTATATCGGATTCTGTCATTCCCAACTTCCAAACAAACCTAGGAAGTCGGAAACGGGAGTTGTCAATTCCTATGGTACCATTACATACTACCGAGCGGCGTAGCTAATGTTAATGAATGTAATATTGTCCCGATTTAACATACCAAATGTCATAACCAATGTAGCATGTGAAAACCATGTACTAGGTATGCTAAGTAAACATACTTAGTAGAAAATGTCATGTAAAACAATTGTGCTAGCATGCTCAGTAAACATAAATAGCAGAAATGTCCTGTAAATCAACGTGCACATATGCTAAGTAAACATATGTAACAAATGTGTAATAAATCAATGTGCTAGCATGCTTAACATACATAGCAAAACATAATGAAAGCATGTACTAGATATGTACTAGGTGAAACTAGCATGTTTATGTCATAAAAGCATGAAAGGCACGAAAGTAACACGTATGTACATGTGAATCACCCCAAAATATTTGAAAGCGGTAAAAGAGGGGAACTATGTACTCACATAGTCACCTTGAAAACATTTAAAGGAGAGGGGTCTATGTACTCACTTGGGATTTCTTATTAGTCTTGAGAATAAGACCAATAAAAGCTCCAAGTATCACGGAATCAACCGGCACCTAGTATAGGTAACTATGTTAATAAGCGGATCCTAAATCGGGAGATAGGATAGAATGAGGTTCTATAAATCAAATGAGTATTTGAACTCATATGGTATGATTTAATAGTCCCTACATTCTGATTTGAAAGTCTACCTAAGTGCTTCTGACCCGTTTCGACACATTATGGTAACGTAAGCTACTAGAATGTGTTGTTTGCGCAAAACTATGTTCGGATGGTTAACTATGTGCTATGCCAAGTCTTACATGCCCAATTATACCCTAATATGTTACTAAATCAGATGAGATGTCAAAAATATGTTCACGTATGCACATTACGGATTTATGCTTCAAAAGGGCATTTTGGTCATTTCCTATGGGCACATAAGCTAACTAACAAATGGTTAACCCATCCTAAGTGATCATAAGGTATAACCTCAGAGGTTATTCCCTATACAACTATGATCACTAAGCAAGCTTGGTTGGATCCTAATGATCGACCAAACGGGTTGGGTTCGAAAGTCTAAGCGGTTGTTTAGACCGCTTATCTAACGACCCAAAACAAGCACCAAACTAATAGTGACGAGTTAAACATGTCAAAACATGTTTAACCTACTGATTTGGTATCAAAACAAAATGTTTTGATACCTAAAAGTAGTTCCGTTGCAAAATGCATGCTAAAACGCATTTTGACTAAAACTTTGACTCGTCACTAAGCCTAGTTAACGTGGTAATCAGTAGCTATAATCACTAAGGATTATAACCATTGTGATTACAATCACATTGCAAAGTTCAAATGAACTTTGACTTGACCAATTGACTGGTTAAACTAAAAGTCAAACACTATTTGACTTTTTAAACTAGTAAGCAATAAAAAGAATGAAGGAATGCTCACTAAAGGTCCTTGCTATCTTTTCTACAAAGAATAGGCTTCCAATCAGATGAGAGAGCTCCCAATTCAGATTAGAGAGGAGAAAAGAAGGAAATGAGCAAAGAAATGAGTTGATGGACCTTGCTATTTATAGTTGTTGCAAGATCACCAGATCATTCCATGTGTTTGTGTGGCCAACAAGGAATAAATCATAGCCATACATGTGTTAGGAACTGATTAGGGACCTTGGAGAACACTTAAACTTGCTCAACACACCAAGAAATTGCATAAACAGCCCCTGAATTAGCAATCTGTTGCTGAAAACACATTTCTGGTTGCTGGGCTAGTCAGGCGGCCCGCGTGAGTAATGGGGGTGGGCTCACGCGCCCCGCCTGGGCTGCCCAGTTCAGCACAAGTTTGAAAATTTACAGTTCAGGTCCCTACACTTGGTTTAAGCTCATCTTAGGCCCTTTTGACACCCGTTAAGCTATTTTCAAGGCTCTACAAGGTCAATAAAGTTTAGAGGACTCAAAATCTGCTTGGAGAACTCTCGGATGTTGGCTCGTTTGGTCGTATGGTCGCGTTGTTCGTTAAATTATGACGAAACTCAAACGGACGCGAAAACGAACCAAATTAAGCGACGGATGATATTTTTGCATGCCGATCACTAAAATAAAAATATTTTAGTGTGTACAAAAATTTTGGATGTCCAGATGCGGCCAGAATGTAAGATATGCACGAAAATGCAAACTTATGCCGTTTTGACACTTTTAGTCCCTGTAAGATCATGTAAGCATGTTTTCGCACACCGAACCTATCAAAGCTTATTTCTAAGCCATGTTTAGGTTATATATGGTATGTTTAACTTATGATCAAGTTCCAGACTGTATGTTGCCTTGCGAAACGGCAGACTTTTGCAGTTTGACGCAAATAGTCCCTGCGATCGAATAGACTTGTTTTTGCCATACCAAACCCTTTAAAACTTATTTCTAAGTTATGTAAAGGTTATTTAAGGTATGTAAGTTTATGTTGCTGTTCTGGAGTGTTTGACGCGTCAAACTGATTACGTTTACGCATCAGTTTGTGTATAACTTCCCAGAAAGCGATATAGAGTTCAAAATCGATCAAAAATCAACATGTACATAAAATCAAACATAAATAACAAACATTGGGATCAAAACACACTGTTTTATTAATATTGTATTGTTTAGAGTCTGTAGAATGATTACACAAGCACGGATGTCACAGTCTCCCCTACTTTAGGAAATTTCGTCCCGAAATTTATTTAGAGGAAACTTGTGAGAACAAATGCGGATATTTCGTCTTCATCTGGTCCTCACATTCCTAAGTAAACTCTGGGCCATGTTTGGATTCCCAGCGAACCTTGACTAAATGAATCCGTTTGTTCTTCAACTGTTTAAATGTACGGTCCACTATCTCCATAGGTTTCTCAACGAAGTGCATTGTTTTATCGATTTGGATCTCGTCGAGAGGAATGTGAAGATCAGGGTCAGCTAAACACTTTCAAAAATTGGACACGTGAAAAGTCGGATGAATATTTCCAAGCTCTGGAGGTAGCTCAAGTCTGTAGGCTACTTTTCCGACTCTTTCAACGATCTTGAATGGTCCAACATAACGTGGTGCAAGTTTTCCTTTCTTTCCAAATCTAATCACACCTTTCCAAAGGGATACCTTGAGTAGGACATGATCACCGACTTGAAATTCTAAAGGCTTGCGTCATTGATCCGCATAACTCTTTTGACGGCTTCTAGCTGTCTGAAGGTTATCACGAATCTTCTTAACCTTATCTGTAGTCTCTAGAATGAGTTCAGGTCCAGTAAGTTGTGCTTCACCTATCTCATTCCAGCAGACCGGTGAACAACATTTTCGACCGTATAGAGCTTTGAAAGGAGCCATATTGATGCTCGTGTGATAGCTATTGTTGTAGGAGAATTCGATCAACGGTAGATGCGAATCCCAACTGCCACCAAAGTCAATCACACATGCTCTAAGCATGTCCTCCAGTGCCTGGATTGTTCTCTCAGATTAACCATCTGTCTGCGGATGGTATTCTGTGCTCAAATTAAGTTGGGTTCCCATGGCAGATTGCATGGTTCTCCAAAAGCGAGACGAGAATCGAGCATCTCTGTCAGATATAATGTTCAAAGGAAAACCATGTCGAGATACAATCTCATCAACATATAACTTGGCAAGCTTGTCAGCAGATAAATCCTCGCGGATCGGCAAGAAATGTGCTGACTTTGTAAGACGATCAACAACAACCCAAATGGCGTCGTGACCTCTCTTTGTGCGCGGTAGTTTGGTAATGAGATCCATGGTAATGTTTTCCCATTTCCAAACCGGAATCTCTGGTTGCTCCAATAATCCAGAGGGATGTTGATGTTCTGCCTTAACCTTAAGACAAGTAAGGCATTTAGAAACATATAAGGCAATGTCCTTCTTCATACCCGGCCACCAATACTGGGTTCGAAGATCCTTATACATTTTGTCTGCCCCAGGATGAATAGAATACCGAGACTTATGAGCTTCATCCATAAGCAAGGTGCGAAGGTTGTCTATACTTGGGACCCACAAACGGCCCATGAAATAGAATATCCCAAAGTCTCTCAGTTCAAGCTCAGGCTTAGTGTGACATGGTAATTCTTTACTCATCAAGTCTTGTGTAACACAAGTATGTTGAGCCTGAATTATGCGGGTTTGAATGTCAGATCGAACCTGAACACAGTGAAGCTTGACACGTTCCTTACGACTCAATGCGTCAGCCACGACATTCGCCTTACCAGGATGGTAGCGAATTTCGCAGTCGTAGTCATTTAGGAGTTCAATCCAACATCGTTACTATTTAGTTCTTTCTGATTGAAAATATGCTGGACACTTTTGTGGTCAGTAAACACTACGCACTTTGTACCATAAAGGTAGTGTCTCCAGATTTTGAGAGCAAAGACTACTGCACCTAACTCAAGATCATGGGTGGTGTAGTTTTTCTCGTGTATCTTCAGCTGTCTTGATGCATAGGCTATAACTTTGTTTCTTTGCATAAGAACGCATCCAAGGCCTAAGTTGGATGCATCACAGTACACAACAAAATCGTTGTTACCCTCGGGCAAAGATAGAATAGGTGCATCACAGAGTTTCT